>CM031241.1:364433715-364441215 GCA_018340775.1 Taxus wallichiana var. yunnanensis
TAATCATATGTATCTACTCACACTCCACTCTACTCCACTCTACTCCACTTCTAGAACCCGATAGTGGTGGGGGCATTAATATTGCACATATAACCATCTTCCCGCACAAAATCCAAATATTCATAACCCCTCTAAAGCTACAAATGCACAAACAAAATCCTCTCGCTATTTCAAGAAAATATAATAGCGAACACTGTAACTCATTCAAAATTTAATGTAATATTCATGGCCTCACCCTCATCTATAAAAAACATATCATTCCTTTGTAAATCATCCTTGGAAGCTTTGTGTAATTTGCAACCAACTTCTTCCAAAATTTCCATTTACATCCTCATGCCCGTCTGTTTCTAGCATTTGCATTCCACATTTGGAAAAAATCAAGGGCATCCACAATCCTTTCAAGTACAAGATTCACCATATTCAAGTAGTTCTATTTAATCTTACTTGAGGTTTACAAGGAAAATCTTGGAGGAAAGGTATACGGTGTATGTGATTCAACTTTCAACTTCTACTTGATTTTTTCACTTCTTACACCTAGTTTCCCTAGGTTTGGACCATCTTTTTATCATTTTATTCACTCTTTGTGTTGTCTATATATTTTAAATTTTTCATATGATTTTTTCATATTCCCTTTTAGTGTAGGGATAGGATTAAGAATTAATCAACTAAGAATATTGAGATTTCTCCTCATAATCAAAATAATTGTATCGTCATGGCTTCATCTTCATTTCCCATTTCAATTATTTGATCTCTACATTAGCCTCCACAGCTCATGATGTACCATTGTATGAAATTGAAATAAATAAATAAATATTCTAATGATTATGACCATGATGAGGACAACATTATGGAAAAAACAAGTTGAACTCGTATCTAACTCTCATGCACAACTTCATGAAAATATTCGTCACATTGCTCGGGTATTATTAATATTCTTATTTCTTACTAAATTTAGTTTGTTCACAAATTTAATGAAAAATCCATTTTTAGGATGCCTAAACCCCTTATACTATACATATATCTATTATTCCTACATCTACAGTGTCCACATCAATGGGGTACCTAATATCCCAACACATAATGTCTCCATCATCATTGTGATGACTACTTTTATTTCCGCACACTCATAGTTGTATGCATTCTTATTCTTATAGCATGGAAGAACTTGAAACCATTGTTCACATTTTACAAGCTTAAATAAATTATAATTATAAGTTACATACAGTTCTTCTCATGTTAGGGACTATACTAAATTATTTCATAACCCACTTGCACCTAAAGTGGATTCTTATCTTTTTGCCTCTCTTTTGTTTGCTCTTAAGATTTCTATTTATGATGAAAAGGTAACCTTGTTAATCATATTTTATTATTCCATGTTTCTTTATTTGACTATGCATATAATAATGTCTTACTTACAAATCTCTTCCCTAGAAGTTTCAAGGATGTTTCTTTACAATATGGTTCTATGATCTCCCTATGAATTATATTTGATATTTTACCACTTTAGCATATCAATTTCTTACACAAATCTCTATCTATATTGAGGAAAAGTTCTTTATGCTCAAATTTATAAAATATGACAAGGGTATAATGAGAACATCAATGATTATGTTTTATGCTACAAGACTATGCTTACTAAAATGAAAAATATTCTGGTTGATAATAAACTTCAAGATCTCTTTACACAAATTTTGCTTTCTCCTTCGTAAGAATCAGTTGTATTCGATAAGTTTCAATCACTTGATCATTTATACCATACACTCGAAAGAACATCAAGCCATGTTACTAGGTATGAATAAGCTTGATTATGTTGCAAGCAATTTTAATACATCTAATGCCAATTTGACTATAAGAAAATATACATTGAAAGGAAAGGATGATACTAAATTCACATGTTAATTTTGTAGTATTACCTACTAAACTACAATAACAACCTACACAAAGGATATTTACACATTTATCTTGTTCTTCATATATCATTCTAAAACAATTACTTGAGTGAAATCTTGTGTCTCTCCCTCCACACCTCATTTTGATTGAAGTAAGCCTCATGGTAATAGTATCAATGCTAAATCCTATTGCAACTATCATAGATGTATTGGTCACCACACTAATTGATGTATCAAGCTTCGTAATATTATACAAGATCTTATTGATACAAATGAAATTGCTTGAGATGATCCCATTGAATCCTATAAGCCTACTACTAAGAACGTCAAGATGAAAATATTCAATTATCCATTTCTTAATCATAACAATAACAAATCTACTTAAGAAGTGCACGAGTTCTCATCATGATTTACCACATTCACCTTCTTATGATCACCCATTGGATGAGATGATCAGCACTATCATTCTTATGCCATATTCTCCACTTTGTCTATTACATTTGATGTCTTTGATATGGATGATACTATGTTCTCGGATACTTTTTAAGTAAATGAATATTTTAATCAAGTACATGTATACCTTTTGTTTTTGTTTATCCACATAACAATCATAATTTATGTACTCTCAAGTTGCTCCATTCTCCATACTATAAGTTAACAAGAAATTGTATATAATTATAATCCCAAATTTATACATAATTTTATACCTATTATTGTTGTCTGTGTTACTACAAAGGTCCCATTTCTAGTGGCTTTTACTCTTAGATAAAGTGATGTAAAATTATGTCTTTCTTGGTTAATTTATCTTAGGGTTGTTCCATCTGTCACACATCAGTGTGTCAGGTTTATTCACCAAGAATAAAGTGATATAATTCATGACATTCCCTTTGAGTATACTCTACCCAGGTTTCCTAGTCACACTCTTATAGTTTCTAGTGTCTCTCACCCTACTAGATCTCTAGAGAGGCCTTCTACTTCGTACACTATCTCTAGTGGCTCTCACCTTTCTAGGGATCCTTTTCTAATGCACACATTATCTCTCATCGATCTCACTCTTCTAGTCCTCCTCATCTATATTTTCCATCTCACACAGTTTCTCATGGATCTAGTCCACCTAGTTTTCTTCTTAAGACTACTATGTCACATATTCTTAATTCCACCCCATTAGCACATGAGCATCATTATTCGGCACAATTCAAGCCTGAGCTTCCGTTTTCTTATGGGTATCCTTCACGTCCTCAAGAGGATATCATTTGATGGATCTTCTGCTACCCCTTTCCCTGTACATAAATAAATTCAAAAATACCAAAACATTCACATATTTACTAAAATACAAAACAAGGACCTATACACAACTTGAATTGTCAGCACTTTACATAACAAATGTTATTTGTCACCATAGTTTGCTAAATAACATATCTATTCTATATAATTATACAAATACAATCATGAAGAATATTGAGCTTGAGAAAGAAAAAAATAGAATCCACCATGAAGACTATTGAGCTTGAGAAAGAAAAAATAGAATCCGCCATGAAGACTATTGAGCTTGAGAAAGAAGAAATAGAATCCACCACATAGCAATTTACAGTCACTATAGTACATGTTTATGACATATATTTCCAGTAACTAGCTGGATCTAGATAAAACAAATTAGGACTATTGTTGCACAAAATTCACATATTTGTATAAATAATATATGCAACAAAAACTATATCATAAATCTCATCGTCTGCGTTTATTACATGATTTGGCAGACTAAAAGCCAATCCTTGGTAGAATATTTATTTGAAAACAAAAGAAGAAACCCACAGGAGAAGTCGGTGGAGCAGTGCGGGGAGCCTGTGCAGCTGCTTACAAAAAGCAGCAGAGCTGAAACTGATCAGAAATTTGCATCCAGGGTCTACATATCTTCACATTGCATTGGTTTGAAGCTTCTGGGAAACAAAATTTTAGGAAGATAATTGTTTGTTACCTTTGTTATGGCTGAGCGATACAATCAATGGCCACTGTTGCACAATGCCTGCTCTTGCCATGATAACCGCTAATATCCCAGCCGCTACTCAGACCAATCCATATACCATAACTAAATCGGAGGCTTATCCCGTAGATGATGAAATCGAGCACATAATAGGGGCAATGGTCGGAAAATATCAGTTGGGTATTGCTTACCGAACAGTGATATGGAGGTTCATCTGCCCGTTATATTATTGACTTTAAGAAAGTGGTTAACAATAACCATCACAGGCTTGTACTGAAGTCCATGAACGGATGTTTTTTATTTCGAAATAGAATAATAAGTATAACTTTTAGTGGACAAGAGGCGGTAGATTGGTATATATGGAAGGTGGAGGTGGGGGTGGATAAGTATTGGAATGTAAATTTTAATTAGAAGATTCATTCGAGGTAGATTAGGTGCTCCATACTTGTTTTTATTAAAAGTATTATTTATAGGAATGAAAGAAATAATAATTTTGGATTGAGGTGTTGGGGTACAGCCATTTGAACACTATTTAATATTGGAGAAAACTATGAGATATACCCTCTAAAGATTTTCCAAGTAGTAGTAATCAACCCCTCCTTTAATGAAGATGAGTGGTGAAGCACAACAACAATACTAACAACCAATATTGGAGAACCCTACACCCATTATTCTAGAGACACAACTTATAGTGTAGGGGCACTTTCTCAATGGCACAACAACTCCTACAACTATTGAAATTCTACTACTTGCTTTCTTAATTTAAATTTAAATCTATAAACACTATCAAAATATCAAGAAACATAAATATAAGTGAGAATCAATTATATAATATCTAAATTTCAACCCTTCCAACCATGACCTTCATTGAGTACAATCTTTTTGTAGATATTATTATGGATATATGTCATGGAAACAAATTCAAACATAAATATTTATGTCAAATTTGGTGTATGTATATGGGAGATGGAGGACGTTAATCTTCCTCTACATATAAAGGGAGGTGGAGGTGGAATTGTTTTATAAGGTACACCTCGGCTAGGAGGTTCATTCAAAGTAGATTAGGTGTCCCATCTTGGTCTTTATAAAGAGTACTATCTATAAAAATGAAAGAAATAATTACTCATGATTGAGGTGTGGGTATTGTTTAGTATCCATGTGAAAGCTTCCAATTTTTGCATGGTCTTCCAAGTGGTAGCTTCTTGGTTCTATGACATACCAGGAATTCTCCTACATAGCTGCTAGTGATAGAAGTATTCTTGCCACACAAATCATGAAATTAACTTAGATAGATTATGTATCAAAAATGGATTGATAAGTAATTGCTTCTATCATCACATGAATCATTGTAATGACCTTCTCACATTGGGTAAGTGTATTATAACCTTTAGGATGGATTGATAGATACATAATTATTTAGTAAATTCAAAAATTGAGGTTTTATTCTCTTGCACTCTTAATAGTCCATCCTAGTTTTTCCTCCATATCACATATATTAGTTCGATTCTTTCCATTACCCTAGAAAATTAAAGAGTATGTATTCCCCTTCGATATAAGACCTTTATCTCTTATTCTTGCTTATAGTTTTATAAACATCTATACTTCACTAATTACCATTAACTAATAGAAGTTTTATTTCCTACTCATTGTCTTTCGTTGAACAAAAGTATATGTGCTAGGTTCATTGCATTTAATAACCCGCTACACTCTTCGTAATCATTACTACTCTAGGTACTTAAGGATCATCCTTCATTCTTGGTCGAAGGCTCCGTGAAGCATATTTGGAATCATAGCATAGATCTCATCCATTTTCTATCCATGTTAACATGAGAAAGAGAATGATAAGAGACCTTAGTTCTATGTCAACATACCTCAAACAATTCCGTAGAAAAACTAGATGGAAAACACCTAGATATGACTTCAGGAAGTCCTAGATGTTCAAAAGCTCATTCAATATGTTCTTAAGGCAAAAACAACAAACTCTTTAGTCAACTTTGTGCTTTGATGATACAACTCAAGACAACAATTATATCGTCTCTTTCACAAATGACTTCCCCACACACATGTCAACATTATACCCTTTTAGTGTCTGAATTTACCTCAATGTCCCAATGTTCAAATGCAAGATTGATGCCAAAACATGGATAAGTGGTTGTGGCAACTTAAGACCTCTTTCTCCAAGGATAGATCAGGTGTCACACACTTGTCTTCATCATGAGAACCACTTATGAGGATAAAAGATTGATTGACTCGTGATGGAGGTTGTGGGGTCCATCCCATTTTGAGTGAGATTTTTTAAAAAACTAATAATTTGTTAGAGATGAAAAAGATTAATGAATGCTACATAAATCAAATTACATATATGAGCGTACCAATTAACAAAATTTGTAAATGAATTTAATAATATAAAATTAAACTCATCCATCATAAAGGACGATATTTATTTTCCTAATTTAATTTACTCATTCTTTAATTTTAAATTATATTAATAAATTTTCATTATATCTTAAACCTCACAAGATTACCCTTATCTAAAAATTAGAAAAGAAAATTCTCTATAACTTACATTACCTATTGATTTAATTTAGAAACTTACTTATATTTTATATTAGCCATTTTTAAACATATGGACATCCCGAAGATATTTTATGTTTTGAAGGTATATAAATGTTTTTTCATTCATTTAGATGTTTAGGAAAAAAATTAGATTAAATGAAATCAACACTTCAAATGTATTTGGTCATTTTTAATATTTTTTTGTATTAAGAAAAATTATTGAGATCATCTTACATTCTCTTGTAGAAAACAAATGAAAAAAATATGAAGACTAAATTGACATTATACATTGATGGTGAAGAATCTTATACAAATTAATCTAGAACCAAGTGACTCATAATATAGGAAGCACTTTCTCAATGACACAATTACAAAACTTGAAACTCAACTACCACCTACCTAATTTAAATCTGCATACACAACAAATTATCATGAAATTTAATCATCACCCAAAAAAATGTTATTTTTTATCGAAGTTATAGTGAAATATCAACCTTTCCATCTAGAACCTTTCAATAGACATACAATCCTTGTCAAAGATTGTCATGGGCAGATGTCATAACAAATAAAAAAATCAAACATAAATCTTTATGTCATGATATGTTGGAGAACATTTTTTTACAAATGCGTCCAAGTAAGAAAAACAAAATATATTCTACCAAACCTGTCTTAGATAGAAATTCAATCAATTTTCTTCAACGCTGTAAATACAGAAATAATAATTGTGAAAAAATCCTTGGGTGGTTGAAGTGGGTAGTTTCTCTTACGAAGCGAATTTTATTTGAAATTGGCATCTTTTTATACTTTTTCACCTTTTAACATGTGGGTCATCTAAACTTTTAGACAAGAATATAATACCTTACAACACATAATTGTAAATATTAATAAAAATGATAAAGTGGCACGTTTGTATTGTGGGGTTTCAATTAGTATTAAATAAATTTATTTTAAATATATTGATAATTATCAATTTTAAGGTTTTTTATTTTAGATTTCTCACATACTCCAATTTAATAATTCCACTATTTTTAAAATGGTGTTTATTTAATGAAAAAAAATTAAATTAGGGAAATA
>CM031241.1:364446215-364469828 GCA_018340775.1 Taxus wallichiana var. yunnanensis
ATCTTTTTCCATAGACTTAAAATAAGCGAGGTTTCACAAGCTTTACAAGCCCTATAATTACCTCACCTCTTGATAGCCATCTAATTGTATGGATTTGTATAACATTTAGCACATCAATGTGCATAAATTTAAGTAAACCATTGAGTTCATTGTTTCTCTTTGGTGAGTTTTGAACCCATGAATACACTTTATTTCAATGTTTTCTACATGCAATAGCTCACATACCTTTTTAGAAGCATCTCCTACATCTAGTGACTCACGGTGAGCTACATAATGCACTTTGAAATAAGATCTAGAACATCCATTTTCCATAATGAAACAAAACCATTTTCACACCCAATCATTGTTCAAGCTCCATCTTTTGAAAGCATTAAAATTCTTAATCAAAAGGCAACTATCATTCATTAATTGTTTTACTATATCATATATTATTTTCCCTTTCCCATCCGGAACATTCATAATGTTCATAAATTGAGAATTAGGTGGCCTAAAACCTTGAAGTTGAAAATGTTTTGTAAAAAAACCAAGTGTTGCTCAAGATGTGATCGGTGGTTTTATCAACCATAAATGAGAAGAATGGACTTTTCAACATTTTTTCTTTTGAACTTGTTCAAAACATTTTGATATGCAGTAAAGGAAATCACTTTCAACCTTTCGTTTTGTGTATGAATCATATTATTGTGACTTTGGCATATGTGGAGTTTTCATGTCGAAGAGAAACTTTACAAATTTCCTAATAGTTAGCTACACATATAATTCTTCTTGACATACGAGAATAATTTTTTTTCATTGTGGTGATCACTCTTTCCATATTAATATCTTCCATTTGAATAATGTGATCTCGGAATAGGATTCATCTTTTTCTCTAAAGAATTGATCCATCTTGCTTGAGAATCCTTATGAAACACCAATTTTCATAAGTGACAAGAGCATCATGTTGTAAATTGATACATTCATCCCTTGTATCCCATGGACCAGGACATTTTGTTCTTTTCAAAATAGTTACATTTCATAAATTTTTACCATCACGCTTAAAATAATTTAACTCCTAGATCAAACTTATCTAGCCATTCCATGTGAAATTTTATTTTTAATGATAAATTTTCTTTCCCTTGATTGCTTCCCCCTTCTTGACTTCATTTCTTTCATCTAAAGAATCATTTGATTCTTACCCAAATATTTCTTGGAATACTTGTTTACATTGATTGTTATGAGTCTCTTCATTCGTTGTATTTTTTAGGTTTAGTCCACTTATACATTTCCCAAGAATAGCTTGTTTCTTTATTTTTTTGAATCACCTAAATAGTAGAAAGAAGTATATTAGTATAAGAATATAGACTTAATACAAATAATAGATTCATAAATTTTAGAAATAAATTCCATTAGTTTAAATTAACAATAAAGTATTTTAAAATAAAATTTATTGTTAGGCTTTCCTTTAATTTTAACTTGATGCTTAACATAAAAAGAAATTTAAAACTAAATTTGCATTTAACGTGAAACTTACAAAAAAATTATTAAATAATTGTAAATAATCTAATTTTTAAATGTATATTAAGAAAAATGTTTAAATATAAGCAAAAAACATTTAAAGTCTTGATTTCAAAATTAACAAAGATTGGATTTTTTAGATCAATAAGGGTTTCTACATGCAAGAAAAAATATACAAAACATGGATTAATTAGCTACTTGACTACAATAAAAGAACCAATGTATTCAAACTCATGAGAAAACTTGCAAAGGTTCCATTCCCAAATAAATTGGATCAAGAAGTTTCTCCTTCAAAATAAACTCAATCTGTAAAAATCTAAATTTAGTCTAATTCATCACGATAAATATATTATTTGAAAATTGTAATAAAAAAACAAAACATTATTGATTGAATTATTTGAAAATGAAACTTTATTTATAACATAAGTTAACTTTAAATTCTTATTTTGGAGATTCAAATCCCAAGAGACAATATGGATTAAAAATATGTAAACCATGGCTGTAGTGAATTATATAATTTGTGGATTCTTTGAGAACTATCATACTAACACACAATACAAACCACATGTCATTGATTTCATATGACATTATTGGTTTTCCATCATTGTTTCACCTAATTTCTTAGTGTTGATGCGAAATCACAAAGCACCCACGGATGCGAGATCAAGCTTCTAGGTTGATCACTCAGGCATCCAGTGATGATTGCTGACAACATGGAAACCTATCTCCAAGCGTGGGACTTGTGAAATCGAGAGAGGAATCTCCGAGAGAAGGCTTGGTTCCTGCTCCTAAACTACCTGCCACAAGCTATTCCAGTGCAGGAAAGCTAATCTAATCCTAATCTAACCATGCCAAGGAGACAGAGAGAGAGAGAGAAAGAAAAAAGAACAAAAGCCTACACTAAAATGGTGATACACTGAGAGAAGGAGAATGTTGGACATCTATCAAAGCTATATGCTTGAACAAAGAGAGGTGAGCAATGGGAAGGATGGACGGATGCATCATCACTGCCCAAGGATAGATTTCACACGAGAAAATGTCCCAAAACTCCATGAAAACAACTCCCAAACACTGCAATGAACATTCAAACATGCACAAATACCTCAATGAAGAGAGGCAAGAAGAGAACAAGCAAAAATGAGCAAGGATGGACAGATGCATCACAAAACACGCGTTTTGTTGCTCCGAAAGTTTGCACGCAACATCATTTCAATAGTAAAGGCAAAAACGCGTCATTACTGAGCAAGGAGGAGGTTCGAACTCCATTTTCAACCCTAGAGAAGAAAAGAAGGAGGGCAGAGCGAAAAGATAAACCCTGTCATTTTTTTTAAAAATGAGCCAAATCTGGCTTTATACAATGCATGGGTCGAGCCCAGGAGACAGAAAACATACAAAAGCATGGGAGCCCATTCTTTCTTGACTGCAGGTGCATTAAAATGGCATGGGGGACCTTACAAACCCATACCCTATCACTTTGACCCAGATTACGAGGAGAATGTAACCCATGCATTAAATGCAGTCGCTGGAATGTCACTTCGGCCATGAACACGTTCAGATCCGTTTCTCAGTTTCTCTCTCTCCATACTGCACCAAAACTAAATATTAACCCCGAAATCATGTGGATAATCTCAAAGCTTTAGTTGATATAAAGAACGTTAAATCCGAGCTCACGGATCGAAAAGATATGTCGATCCGAAGATTTAGGGCACAAAAGCAGAGCCAAAGCGGTTTAGCGGGAAAATATTTGAACTTTTCCGCTGCTGCCGCCACTTGGATGACACGTGGCGAGCCTCTGATTCGGTCTGAGCAATTCTCTCTCCCTCCACCTTTAGTGGGCTTTCTTTTGAAATTTCCTTGTGGGCCCCTTAAACTTGGACACGTGGCACTACTTCATTAGTTCGGGTGACCCTTCAAAACTCGCCCTTTGACTTTTTGACATTTTCCTTGTGACACGTGTCATGATTCGATTGGTTCTCGGGCCTGGTTCTTTCACATCCACCTTGCGTCCATTTGTCCCTGGATGTCCCTTTATGCTTCGGGGACAAAACACCTTGATCCGCCCAAAATGGGCTTCCTCGTCCCTCATTTGGCCGATGACACGTGGCATGCATTGATTGGCTTTCGCTCGCCGGCTATCCACGTCCTACCGCGTCTTTTGTCCCACATGTCCCGAACTTCCCATGCCTCTGAACAAAATCTTACGGTTCTTTGGGCGTTCACCCGATTCGGTCGGTTCGCGTACTTTGTCCCAGGTCCCATGTCCCAAAGCGCGCTGTTAGTGCGAAAGTTCTTTCTTTGGCCCGATTCGGCATTTCGCGTCCTCTGTGCTCCAATTGTCCCAAAGGCGACCTTGAGCGGAGACTTAGCCAATTTTCACGATTTTTCTGATCAATCTACATGCTTGAACTGGTTAAGAAAACTCTAATGCATGTTATCAAAATTTACCTTCAGGGGTGAAATTTGACAACAACTCCCGGGGTTTTTAGACAACTTCGGTTAGGGTCATCTTGCATGCTAGATGAATGATCGAGTAACTGAAGCAATCCATTGGGCATGGAGTCATAAGCAAGTTCAAAACTGATTTGAACTTTGAAAACTCCCCTCGAGCCACTTGAATCCCACCGGACATGGAGTTGTTCTCACCAAAATGCCATCAAACGAATCAAAGAGCAGAAACCAACCCGAACACCAAAACTATGTACAGGCCAAAATCATACATGCTCCCAAATGGAACATGCAGAGTGTGCACAAGCACTTCTTCTACTAAAAGCAAACCTACCTACTCTACTCTAATGGGAAGCAAAAGCAAGCTAAACAAACCCACGGTTGGTTGTGAGAAATAGCTTCCTTTCTCAAAAGTGGCGGCCATGCAATTGATTTGGAGCTGATCATGGTACATGTTAGGATGAGTGGAAAATCAACAAAAGTGGTATTCCACCCAAATCATCAAGGTATCAATTGAAAGCAAATTCAATACCTCTTTTTAGTTGCTCGCATTTGGATTGAAGAGGTATGACAACTCTGATCCTTGGTACATTTTGTAGCTCACCCTCATGCTCGAAGCAAGCATGATGGTTGTGACTTCTCCTTTGGCTCCAATGAAGCCAAATACGATTAGGCAAGGTCGATCCGTTGAGTATGCCCGTTCTCGTGATTTTCAACTCCAAGAATGGAGTTCTCTTGTAGAACCCTCTGAATGGATGGTGTGGAAGAAATGGTGAAGTTCCTTTGTCCTTTCTCTTCCTCCATGAAGAACATGAAAGATTAAAATCTTCCAACCTTGATTCCGAAGAGTTGTTATAAGATGCAGGGCTGTTGCAAATGAATGTTCTCCTTCATGACAATGAGACTCTTGTGTTTGGAATGTGGATGATGAAAGAGAGAATGGTGGAAACTCAACCGCTCTTCTCCATCAAAAGCAGTCCTCCAAATCGGCGATAAAGCGCCTCATGGCTGTCCTGCTGCAAATGTTCAACTTCCTCCATGGTGTCCTCTTGATCTGTAACTTGACCACCATGGTTTCTTTCTCCCTTCAACATTGAGTTTGAGAGGTCAAACTCCTCTTCAGCACTGGAACTTGAGAGAGGTGAAGTAGAAAGAAGAACTGAAGGTTCTCCTGTAGCTTTGCTTTGTGCTCAGAGCTCTTGGATCTGCACTTTTCTCCCCCACAGCTGGAATGTGCTCCTCTTCTTTTGGATTTGGAGCAGCTTCTCCTTCCTCCAATGTTTGAAGACAATCTTGCTCTTGATTGAACTCTTCCTCCAGCATGAAGTTTGTCAAGTCAAACTCTTCAATCTACTGCTCTAGAGGACAAGTTGGGACTGCAAGATCTTCTTCTTCCTGATTTAATGCGCTGCAAAAAAATCAGTCCTAACCACCACCTTCGTTCTCCAACCCTAGCCTCTTCTGTAGGTTTAACCATCAAGGGGATCTTTGTCATCCCAAATTTGGCAGCCAAACTTACTAAGCTCTTAATCATTTCTTCTTTTCTTGGCTCTTCCTCTTGCTGTCCTTGATGACTGATTTTTGCAATTTCTTCTTCCCCACATGGAATTGGGAATGCAAGAGGAGGGATGTGTTGTAACTCAACTGATTTTACAAATTTTTGTGGTGGCGGAGGACGTGGAAACCTCTTATTTCTTTGGAGGAGGGGGTATTTCTTTTAGCTCTTATGGAGAGGATGACTGTTTGGAAGGAAAAAGGAAAGAAGAATTGAGGTGTGTTGGAAGGCCGGGAGGTGGAGACATGGGATCAACATTTGGGACAGCAGATGGAAGTTTAAAATTTGCAAGTCCAAATGAGATGATGTTGCTTGGAGTAATGGGAAAAGAAAAACCGGATGATGGTGTAGAACTTACCCATTGACAAGGTTGTTCAACACCGAATGTATAGGCCTCTATTTCTGCTTTTGCCCATTGTGCAAGTTGGGCAGCATCTTTATCATGAAGTCCAGCTTCTCTTGAGGGCTGAAGTGTCTTGGAAAAGGGCCTCCCCATGGACAAGGAGTCCTACCGTAACCAGTTCCAAGAAGCTCTCATTTGAGCTGTTCTCGGATCAAGTGCACCATCTTTACCATCTCTTTTGGATCTTCTCCAACAGACCAGCATCTTGGATCGATGGTCTTCATTGTATGCACACCCTTCCTCTTGAAAAAGCTCCATAGCCAAACTGACTTTGCATGCCTGCTCATATGGGTATGCATACTGATCTTGAATCTGCTCAAAATGCTGATTTGGAGGATTTGTAAAACATGTTGGAGGTGTGATATCTTCTTGTTGTTGATGTGAATTCCATGATGGAAATGAAGTCATGATTTCACAACTTCATAGAATGAAAGAAGATGGAAGAGATGGAAGGAAGAATGGATAGAAAAAAGAATGAAAATGAATGGAAAGGAAGGTCTGCAACTTGAGAGATGGGTTGTTGACCGGATGGAGTCGCCAGAGATGTGTTTGCGAAGTGCCTCCAAAGGCTGAAATCTTCATAGAACACATCAACTCCGCAAAGATGAAGTGGAAGACCTCTAAGGTCCCACCGTCGTGCCAAAACTCATTGATGCGAAATCACAAGCACCCCACGGATGCGATCAGGCTTCTAGGTTGATCACTCGGGCATCCAGTGTGATTGCACAACATGGAAACCTCTCTCCAAGCGTGGGACTTTTGAAATCCGAGAGAGCAATCTCCAGAGAAGGATGGTTCCTGCTCCTAAACTACCTGCCACAAGCTATTCTAGTGCAGGTAAAGCTAATCTAATCCTAATCTAACAATGCCAAGGAGACAAGAGAGAGAGAGAGAAAGGAAAAGAACAAAAGCCTACACTAAAACGGTGATACACTAGAGAAGGAGAATGTTGGACATCTATCAAAACTGCCATGGAACAAAGAGAGGTGAGCAATGGGAAGGATGGATAGATGCATCACAGGCCCAAGGATAGATTTCACACAAGAAAATATCCCAAAACTCCATGAACATAGCTCCAAACCTGAAATGAACATTCAAACATGCACAAATACTCGGAATGAAGAGCGAAGAAGAGAACAAGCAAAAGCGAGCAAGGATGGACAGATGCATCACAAAACAAGTTTTGTTGCTCCAGAAGTTTGCACAGAACATCATTTCAATAGTAAAAGGAAAAAATGCCATTACATAGCAAGGAGGAGGTTTGAACTCCATTTTCAACCCTAGAGAAAAGAAGAAAAGAAGGGAGGCATAGCCGAAAGATAAACCCTGTCATTTTCTTTTAAAATGAGCCAAATCGTCAGCTTTATCTGATGCATGGGTCGAGCCAGTGAGACATAAAACATACAAAAGCATGGAGCCCACTCTTTCTTGGCTGCAGTGCATTAAAATGGCATGGGGACCTTACAAACCCATACCATCTGTCACTTTGACCGGATTACGGAGAATCGACCCATTACGCATTAAATGCAGTCAGTGTGGAATGTCACTTCCGCCATGAACACGCGTCAGAGCTGTTTCTCAGGTTTACCTCTCCATACTTGCACCAAAACTAAAGATTAACCCTAAAATCATGTGGAGAATTTCACAATCTTTCCGTTGATATAAAGAACGTGCAAATCCGAAGACTCTGGATCGAAAGATATGTCGATCTGAAGATTTAGGGCACAAAGCAGGCAAAAGCAGTGGGCAGGGAAAATATTTGAACTTTTTCCGCGCTCTGCCCATGGATGACACGTGGCGAGCTCGATTCGCAGCAATTCTCTCTCCTCCACCTTTCGGCGGATTTCTTTGAAATTTCCTTGTGGGCCCCTTAAACTTGGACACGTGCACTTTACTTCATTAGTTGGTGACCCTTCAAAACTTCGCCTTTGACTTTTTGACCTTTCCCTTGTGACACGTGTCATGATTGATTAGTTCTCGGGCTGCCACGCGGTTCTTTCGCTGTCCACCGCGTCCATTTTTTCCCGGATGTCCCAGTCTTTGCTGGGGCAAAACCTCGATCCGCCCGAAATGGCTTCCTCGTCCCTCATTTGGCGATGACCGTGGCACGCATTGATTGGCTTTCGGCTCCTTCCGGCTATCGCGTCACAAGCCGCGTACTTTTTGTCCCACATGTCCCGAACTTCTTGGAACAAAATCTTCACGGTTCGCCCGATTTGGTCGGTTCGCATACCTTGTCCCAGATGATGTCCCAAGCGGTTAGTGCGAAAGTTCTTTCTTTTGGCCGATTGGGCATTTCGCGTCCCTCTGTTCCAATTGTCCCAAAGGTGACCTTGGCGAGACTTAGCCAATTAAGAATCAAAACAAGACCACCAAAGAGAGTTAAACAATATATGCAGTGGACTGCCTAGCATGTGTTAGATCTTGGAAGTGTGATACTTCCTAGATGGTTGATCAATCCACTGTTTAAAACAATTCAATGCTGAAAATAAAGTAAATATTGTCCTACTATAGTTTAATATGATTTAGGCATCTCATACAAATGCAATAGGCTAGATCTAATCTAACAAGCTAGGCTAGAAGGAGATCCAGAGGTCAAGTAGGTTGGTTATAGGTGAATCTGAGCTAACAGGCTAGGTTAGATACAGATCTGAAGGTCAAATAGGTGTTCAAATAGGTATATGTCAGAAACAGGTTGTTATTCTAAATAGATTGTTCGTTTTGGCATAGATCGAGAGAAACCGACCACCATGTTTTATAAACCGATGATGGTTTATGTAACGGTGATGTTAGAAAGCGATGGTGGTTAAGTCGGGGCTGGTAAAATCACACAGTCTAAGTTTTGGGAGTTTTGGGGCAAAAGTGGAGTTGGTGGAAGGTAGGGATTGATCACAGAGGGGGTGTAAATATGTTGCGAAGGTCTGAGATTACTGAAGAGGTCAGATAGATAATTGGGCAAGGTATTAAGATGATTGGGTATAGAAGGTGGCTGAAACTGGAGAGAGGGAATGGACAGAAGGGTGAAGGATTAAGTTCCTTTACCAAAATAGTATGATGTTGATAAGCAAATGAAATAGGTTGGAGGAGGATACTTACTCTTCTGTGAGGTACAGGTCTGAAGAATGATGAAGAGGTTGTTGTGTTGAGAATGTTGGGTAGAAAGTTTCACTGTTGTGCCAGTGTATTTGGTTGCCTTTGAGATCAATCAAAAGTTTTTGCATCTAAAGAGATCAATCATCAAAGTTTTCAAATAAGTTTATAACAATCAACCCAACCCCATATTACAAAGTTGTAGATGGGTCTAAATAGGCCATTTGGTCCATCCCGGTATAACCGGCGTCGGTTTAGGTGAACCGACATCGGTTTAGGGTGAACTAACATCGGTTTGGGTGAGATATCTCGGGTTGTTCAAAAATTGCCTAGGAAGTTGTTCCACCATTTGATAAGGGTCTCTTCTTTTCTCGGGGTGAAAACCGACCTTAGGAGGCTTTTAATGTGAGGTGAGGGATGGGTCTAATGTTAGGTTTTATTTAGGACATTGGTTTAGGGTTTAGGTTAATGGGTCAAATGATGGGGGTGGTTAGGTGAGGTGTATTTAATAAAGGCAATTTTATTAAATAGGTGTGTGAGGGTAGTGAATTAATTTAATGTAAATAATTAAATTAATATGTGTGTGGATAAAAGGTCATTAACTTAATTAAAATAATTAAATTAATATGTATGGAGATAAATGGCATTAATTTAATTAAAGTAATTAAATTAAAATGTGTGGGGTGCAGGAGGTAGGTGATAAGGTGTTGAGGATGAGGAAGTGATTATAGGGTTGCGGTAGGGGACCAAGGTGATTACTGACATGATTTTGGTGTCTACATTTTGCCCTTCTTGTTGCGTAGCTTGTATTGGTAAGTGACGTGAACAAAAATAGAGTGTGGTTGCCCCAAGTGGGAATGAGGGTGATCCCCCTCAAACCAGGAACTGATGAGGTGGTAGAGCACATCGGCGAGTGGTTTGATAAAAGTGGATGTGAAGAAGAATAGTGAAAAATGGGGAATGGAGTAAAGGGAAAATCGGGCATATAGGTAAATGGGTAAATGGGCCAAGGTCAAAGGTAGTGGCAGTTGAATGCATGCACACACGTATAAACTATGACACGGTACCAAGTTGAAGAGCTTGCAAACTCTACATCATCTAAGGTCGATAGGTTTATCCAAACAAGGTTGAAGTGATTCCGTATCCAAGGTATAGGATAAGGTCAGGAAACACAACGTAGGTTAGGTGCAGGAACATTTAGGTATGTTCTGGTACACCAAAGGTAGGGTCAGGATAAATGGTCATGGTAATAGGCTAGGTAAGGTCATTAGGTCAATCAACACAGGTAACAATGCTGCAAGGTATAGCAAACACATGAGGTCAAAGGTCACAAACAGATTTTCTGGGTCCAGGTAGATAGGTCACAACATGGTAAGGCCGAGGTAGGGGTAAAATAAGGAGACATGCCAATTGCTAACAAGGTGAGGTTAAAGAAGGTGGAGGGCCAGAGAAGAAGGTAAAGTGGTCCAGGTAGGTGTAGGGGAGGCAAAAGAAAAAGGAGGTAAGGAAAATGAGGTCAATGTGAGGGCAATGAGTAGGTAGGGTAACCGATAGCGTGGTCAGTATGAACCGATGATGGTGGAGAGGAACCAACAATGGTTATCTAGGGCATCAGACCGGCATCGGTCAAGGGTTAACCGATGTTAGTTGAGTCGGGTAGGTATAAAAAGTGGAAAACCCACATTTTAAAATTCATTTGTGAATTTGGAAAAGAGAAAAAAGGACAAGAAGAGAGAAAAGAGGAAGAGGACAAAAGAGAGCGTCAGAGAGCTTGGTTGGTGAGCCACATAGGTGAGATTGATTGGGTGAGAGGTGGGGCCACGAGATCGGATCGAGCGAGGTGATTGGTGGAGAGAGTTGGAGGTCATTTGAGGATGGCGGAGGCTGGAGAGGGATCGGGAGGAGCGGCACGGAGGCCGGAGGTTCCACCATGATGGCGGCAATGGGATCGGTAGGATTTAAACCTTTGTTATTGATTTGTGAGTTAATTTGGTTAAAATATAAAAAATGTGAAAAATGGGGGTTTGGGGAAAAAATTTGAAAATAAGGAAAAAAAGAGGGGCAATGGGATAGGAAGGGTAGGGGTAGGTTAAAAAGGGTAATGAGGAATAATTAGGGGTGTAAGGAGAGATTTGGGTGGGTAGAATGAGTAGGAAGGGAAAAAGTAGGGTTGGGAAGTCGGGGGGTGGCAGACGATGGCCGGTGATGACGTCGGTCATTGTGGCAGACGGGATAGTGTGGGTAGAGACCGATCGCATTGTGAGGATAGGTGAGTTACCGAAAAGGGAGACCATGGTCGGTCGGGGATAACTGGGGACGGTTGAGTGATAATCCGATAACATGGTGGGGAACCTAAGGGTAAGTTAGGGACCATGAGGTAGGTTAAGTGGGAAAGAATTAGGTGAGAGGGTAAGGGTTTAGGGTGGGAAAGTAAGTAGGTGAGGGGGAAGGGTTTAGGGTGAGTTTTTAGTAGGTTAGGTGGATAGGTTTCGGGGGAAGGGTTTGGGTAGGTGGTTTGGGTAGGTGAGATGGGTTTGGGGTAGAGAGGGTGGATAGGTTTGGGTAGGGGTTGGGGTAGATAGGTAGGGTAGATGGGTTTGGGTAGGTTTGGGTGAGGGTTAGGGTAGGTTTGGGGTGAGGGTTAGGGTAGATAGGTTTGGGTGGGTATGTTTTGGGTTAGGGTAGATGGGTTTGGGTAGGTTAGGGTAGATAGGTTTGGGTGGATGGGTTTGGGTAGGTAGGTTGGGTGAGGGTTTGGGTTAGATGGGTTAGGGTAGATAGGTAGGGTTTGGGTAGGTTTGGGTGAGGTTAGGGTAGATGGTTTGGGTAGAGGGAAATTGGGTAGAGGTGGTGGGTAGGGTAGGTTTGGGTGGAGGGTTAGATAGGTTTGGGTGGGTTTGGGTGAGGGTTTGGGTAGATAGGGTAGTATTGGGTTTGGGTAGGGGTGAGGGTTAGGTTAGTTGAGTAGTTTGGGTGGGTTTGGGTAGTAGGTTTGGGTAGGGTAGGGTAGGGTGAGGTTTGGGTAGGGTTCCAGATGGATGGGGTTTGGGTAGGTTTGGGTGAGGTTTGGGTGAGGTTAGATTTGGGTGGATGGGGGTGAGATTTGGGTGGGTTTAGGGTGATAGGTTCATAGGTAGATGGGTACTAGGTTTGGGTGAGGGTTAGAGATATTCACCAGATGGATGGGTTCAATATCAGGTATTGGGTGAGGGTTAGGGATGTAATTGGGTAGGAAGTTTATAGGTTTGGGGTAGCTTTGGGTGAAAAGGTTTATAGATAGGTTTTACTTTACATGGCAGATGTTTGGGGTAAAAAATAGGTTTTGTAAGGTTGGGAAGGTGTGACTTGGGTACATTGGTTTTGGATGGGATTTTGCGTGGAGGGTTTGGGTGAGATGAAAGGCCAATGGGATGGGGGTGGGGAAAGAGATTAGGTGGGATGTGGGGTAAAAATAAGGTAAGTTGGAAAGGTGTATTATATTTTGATAGTGCATAGAGAGATGGGTGATGAGGCCTTTACAGGTGCGGTTAGATAGATGGTAGCATGTTGTAGAGTAGGGCATGTTGGTAGGTGGGATTGATAGGGTGGCACTACTGGGCATGTAGTCTAGGAGGTGAGTCTTATGGTTTCCCTCATCGATAGATGGGACTCAGCAACCAACACCTTCCATTTGCCGATGGGTGAGATGACGATCACCCTGGAGGACGTCTACAGGATCCTACGGTTGCCCATATTGGGGCCCAGGTTTATTCCATCTCTTCAGAGGCATTTGCTTAATGCTGCGAGGAGTTACTAAAGCACCCATTTTTGGTGAGGGTGTAGCAGACTGACATTCCATAGTGCTAGCATGAGCTATGGAGTGATGTATAGAGCTCATCTAGAGGAGATGAGGTTAGTGGTACTCTTGATGGAGGTAGTGTGCTGCTTTCACATTGCCGGATGCAGTAGAGGGTGGGAGATTCCCGAGGTCACTGATGGGAGTCCTCCATGACATGATGATACATTAGACATGGTTTGCATGGGCACCTACATTGCTGATGCAGGTGTATAGAGAGCTATGGGCCTACGGGTGACTGTGGAGGTTCAACATCTGTTGCGTCATATTACTACATTGTTGGGCATACGAGCACATTGTTTGTGTTCGACCAGTGGGGATGCCCTGGGTAGATGCATTCCCATGGAGAGTTTTGAGAGTGGGTACAGGCGGTGGGTACTGGCCATGGGAGAGGCCCAAGGTGCCAGAGCTACTCATGATGTAGCTTACTACAGGAGGTTGTTGGAGGGGTTGTCAGGGGGTGGACATCATTTGGAGGCCATATGTGGGCTTCCCCTCATACAAACAGATGGCCACAGAGCTAGCTAGGCTACAGATACATCTGTGGATAGAGGGGAGGAGCGGGAGAGCATGAGTGGATACCCATAGAGTGGGTTAGATGCCAGTTTGGATTAGTCGGGTGTACCACCTCCATTCCCTTAGTACATAGAGATGATGTGGAGAGACCTATGTCTCCACCATGACCTAGTGCTTGGCCCAGGCGAGAGGAGCAGGCATGTAGATACTGCAAATTGATGATGTTGGGGTTGCGAGATGGAGTATAGGTAGTGGTGGGTGGCACACGATTCTGAGCCGTACCACCTTGAGGCCGGGCCGCAAGCAGCAGACTTAGCCACCATCACGGTTCGAGAGAGATGCCCCGGGGGTAGGTGGGGCTACTTTGGTGATGATGGCTTGGGATCATGCGAGGGGGGCTCATAGGTTCGAGAGGCACAGTTGCCACATTACAGGCCCAGAATAGTGATGTTGCTGAGCTCGGCGAGGCGGGACAGGACAGTACCTACATAGGCGGAGGTAGGGAGATGGAGATGGAGAGGAGGTAGGTGGAGATGGAGGGAGATAGCCACTCTACGAGGCATAGTGCAGGCTTTACGAGGCTAGGTTGGCCACACGCGAGTGAGAGGTGCACAGTGTTCACGAGGGTCTACGAGGGCTAGCTTGACGGACACAGAGGCACATGCACATTACTACCTACTGTAGGCCCAGAGATACGACAGACATAGGCTCTCGGGCCGACTCGAGCTCTAGTACCACAGGGCTCAGTGCGTAGAGTTCGAGACGATGGGTCCCATTATATAGGTACCCCCGCGAGTAGTAGGGACCCATGGCACCTCCATAGATAGTGCCCATGGCCAGGTTCAAAGATGCCCTAGGAGAGGCATGGTATTACTAGGATCATTTGTTAGCTTTTGGGCTAGATGTGCTCTTATGCCAGTATAGAGCACAACAAGCAGCCTCCCGGTGAGAGGACTAGATCCCGCTCATAGTGTGGAGAGTACGAGGGGCGGCGAGCCCAGGACAGGGTCATGGTGAGGCCACTAGTGTGCAGAGGCTAGCCCCAGGTGAGGGGCCATCAGCAGAAGAGGTGAGGTAGGTGTCGGGCCCCAGACAGGTGCGGCAGAGGGGTCAGGAGAGACACAGGCATAGGGAGCATTCCCAACATCAGATGGGGAGATGATTGACCTTGCTGTGGGACCGGCCACTTTGCATGCCGAGTCATTTTGTATGTATTATATATGAGACCGCTGCATGCTGAAGAGATTTTGTATTTATTATTGTGTTGTACATGATACTAGCCTACGTGCCAAAGATTTTTGTATTGATTCATTCATTCTTTTGTATATATGAGACCGGCCTACGTGCATTGATGACATTTTGTATTGTATATCGGCCTACGTGCTAACATTTTTGAGATGATGGCCATGATGAGACAGGCATGTATTTTGAGATACATAGTTATTGATTTATATGATGAGATTCATGGTATTTTGTGATGTGTTGATGTGTTTATGAGATATTGGTTTATGGCTTGTGTTAGATGAGATATGGATTTGTTACTTTGTATTAGATGAGATATGGGTTTTTGATTTGATATGGATGGAAATTAGGTGAGTTAGGCATGATGGAGTCAGGTCAGTTTAGGCATGGATCGAGTCAGGTTGGTTAGGCATGGTTGAGTTAGGTTTGGTTAGGCATGGATTGAGTCAGGTTGTTAGGCATGGATCAAGTCGAGGTTGTTTAGGCATGGATTGAGTCGAGTTTTTAGGCATGGATGAGTTAGTTAGGCATGGATTGGTCATTGGAGGCATGGATTGAGTCGGTTGGTTTAGGCATGGATCGAGTCGGTCGGTTGGGTTTTTAGGCATGGATGGAGTCGAGTTAGGTTTTAGGCATGGATGGAGTCGGTAGGTGATAGGCATGGATGGAGTCAGAGTTGGTTTAGGCATGGATGAGTCAGGTTGTTTAGGCATGGTGGAGTCAGTTGGTTAGGTAGGCATGGATCAGGTTAGGTTGGTTTAGGCATGGATTGAGTCAGGGTTGGTTTAGGCATGGATTGAGTCGGGTTGGTTTAGGCATGGATGTTCATTTGTGGTATATGTTCATTTGGTAACAACAAATAGGCAATATAAATGCATGAGATGGTGTAAAATGTGGAAAATGTTGGTTATGTATGAAAATGTGAAATAATATAAGTGGTAAAAGTTATGTGGTATATGGTTTAGATGTCGAGGTTTTGATATGAATAGGAAATTAGGTAAAGGTGGGGAAAATGGTTAGGGTAAAGAGTGGCCGAGCTAACCTTCCAGGGCCCCATGCCCTGGAAGTGTTGCCTACATAGTCCCGGTGAAAAGGGACCTCAGACCGATGTAGTTCTCCCATAAGCTAGGAAAGAATATGAGAAGATAGAAGAATAGGTAGTGAGGTTGATAGTTAGGTTGGATTCGAGGTCATAGGTATGATTAGGTCAAGGTCGATTAGGTTAGGTGGAATATAGGTAGATAGGTAAATGGTGATTTTAGGTCGATAGGTAGTGTTGATTCTAGGTCATAGGTATGATTAGGTCAAGGTTGATTAGGTTAGGTGGAATATAGGTAGATAGGTATGGGTGATTTTAGGTTGATAGGTAGTGTTGATTCCAGGCCATAGGTATGATTAGGTAAAGGTGATTTTAGGTAGGTAATAGGTATTGATTTTAGGCTGATTGAGGTGTGAGAAGAAAATCCCAAAAGACAGGTGTCGAGGGTCTAGTCCTATATAGGAAGATCAAAAGGTAATGAAGAAGAGAAAAGATAAGAGGGGCAAGAAAGCCACCCGATTGGCAAGGATCAAAACGTATGAAACACATCTACAGATAGGCTAGTGAACGTAAGACCCTAAAGACATTGCATGATTGATTACTCTAAAGGTGAAGAATAGTCACAGAATCACCAAATGTCATAGGTTCAACAGGTCCCTTGAGGTAGTATGAGGTGAAAAGACAATGGGTAAGGAGGTGAAGGTAATTGGGTCATAAAATGGGAAGTAGAATGCCTTGGGCAATAGAGCCAAGATCACAATAGGCAAGTCCATGACGAAAAAGGTTACTTTTTTTTTTCTTTTCTTTTTGACTTTTTAGATAGACTGATCGATGCGGGAAGTCTATACGGGATGAATATATGTCTCCTTGAGGTCTTCGTGAAGCTGATCGATGTGGGAAGCTTCTAAATTTTGATTTTGAGAAAATAGTCCTCTTTTTGGAAAGACTATGTAGAGAGTTGTGAGCTTTTTATAGCTTGTCCTTCGAGGGAGCAGTCTACTTATAGTGACAATTGAAGGTGGAAGATGTCCTTTTGAGGGATTCATCTTTTATATTGGAAGTTTGACTCAAGGAGTTAATCCCTTATTTTGGAAGATGTCCTTCTGAGGGATTCATTTTTTTTTTTGGCTTTTAAGTCATGGACGAGACTATAACGAAGCATTTGGTTCTTGTTGAGAAGGCAAGGGTGAATGACCATGGGATCTCATCTAAAAGAAGATGAAAAGTATCCATGAGAATCATGCCATGTGCAAAGCCATGGTGCACATATTTAAGATAAGGAAAAAGGGTGACGGGTAATCACATGATTCTTGTTTAGTCATTGGAGATGAGGTGTGGAAAAGAAAAAGGTAAATGGCACTCAAGGGATGAGCATGAACTAGATAAATAGTGATGTAGGACTAGAAGTCAATAGTAGAATGGTCGAAGATGCAAGGCATTGAGGGGTTCAGGTTCGGGCTTACCATCAAGTGAAGACAAGCGATAAGCACCTGATCCATAGTCATGGGTCACGATGTATGGTCCAAGCCAATTAGGAGAAAATTTTCCCCATTTTCTTTTTTACTTTGGTTACATGTTGATTTTCCTTGAGGATGAGATCACCGACCTTGAAGGTGCGTTCATGGACACATTTTCATAGGCATGCTTGATGCATTTTTGGTAGACTTGGAGATGGTCGAGGGCATGAAGATGACATTCATCTAATAACTCAAGTTGTGCTAAATGGTCTTGGTGAAAGTCATCATCAGTAAGCATATCTTGAAGGAGATACGGAGAGATGGGATCTAGACTTCGAGAGGAAAAATAGCCTCGGTACCGTAGACCAGAGAAAATGGGAGTGGCGCTGTGGAAGTATGAATACTAGTATGGTATGCCCAAAGAGCGAAAAAGGAATGTGCGTATGCCAATCCTTCCCAGTATCGTTAACCACTTTCATGAGAATTTTGTTTAGGGTTTTGTTGGTGGATTCAGGCTTGGCCATTGGTTTGTGGGTAATATGGTGAGGAGAAGCTAAGCTGGATGCCGAAGGTGTCGCAAAGTTTCTGTAGAGTTTTGTTTTTGAATTGTTTTCCATTATCAGTGATAAGGCGATGTGGAACACCAAAGCGACAAATAATGTGATGATTGATGAACTCACATATTTTCTCAACTTTAGTGGAGATGAGGGTATGAATTCAACCCATTTGGTGTAATATTCGGTAGCGGTGATGATCCATTGATGTCTTAGGGAAGAGTGAGGATTGATCTCTCTGACAAGATCCAAACCCCATTGAGAGAAGGGCCAAAGGTCACGAGCACCTATAAGGCATGACTAGGTGTGTGATGAAGATTGGCATGTTGTTGGCATTTTACACAATGCTTAACATAGTCACAACAATCATGATTGAGGGTCGGCCAATAATAGCCTAGGTGAAGAATGTGTTTAGCAACAATAAGGCCACTGAAGTGACCTCCACATATGCCATCGTGAACTTCTTTAATGGTATAGGGATTTCAGAGCTGGTGAGGCATCGTAAGAGAATATCATCAAAGCCTCATTTATAGAGAAGGCCACCCATGATGACATAATGAGAGGCCTTTTTGAGAAAGGCACGTTGTCCATTACGTGTGAGATCAGGAGGCAATATAGAAAGGGAAAGGTAGTCCAAGCTACTTATACCAAAGGTCTTGTGTGTTTAGTGAGGTAGTTCGGATGAGGTTAACACAACAAGATTTATAAGAAGGTCTCGGTATGCATTTTATGGTAACAAAGATGTCTGAATCGGTAGGTGAAGCGGGTATTTGGGAAGCGAGGCTAGGCCATGGTATCCATGAAATTTATTGGTGGATCGCGAGAATGGTTTGAATTTTATAGCGGTCAAAGGTAGTCAACATGATGCCAGATGTAACATTTGTACTCTTGAAGTATTTCATTATGACACTAATAAACACCATTGACTTGGTTTACTACCAGTTGAGAATCACCAAAGATATTAATGGATCTGACATCTAAGGCATAGGTAGTCATGAGACCCAATACGAGTGCTTCGTATTCGGTGATATTGTTAGTGCATTCAAAGTCGAGTTTAAATGATAAGGGCATGGGTTCACCATCAAGAGGAATGAGGATAATTCCTGCACCACCCCCATGCTTGACATTTGGAACCATCGAAGAATAAGGTCATTTGGTAAGGGTCATCATCCAAAGAGAGGTTAGCAATGGATTCATCAGGGAAATCAAAGTTCAAAGATTGATTCCCAGAAAGAGGCGCATCAGCGAGCTGGTCAGCAATGGCCTAGCCCTTGATAGATTTTTGGTGGATGAATTCAAGGTCTAGGTCAGCAAGAAGCATGAGCCAACATGTGCGGCACGTTGATTTTGGTAAGGTTTAGCATACATGAAGTGTAAGGGGTCAATGTTGGTCACAACATAGGTTTTGTGGTTGAGTAGGTAATGGCGAAGTTTGGTGGCAACAAAAACTAAGGCTAAGAAAGTTTTTCAGGTGAGTGTATCGGGTTTCATAGTCCAGAAGGGTATGACTTATGTAATAAACCACCTGCTCCCTATGTTGTTCATCATGATGAGCGAGCATAGCCCCTAAAGAGTGATCGGTAGCAGAGATGTATAGGTAGAAGGGTTGGTCATCTTTAGGTGGAATGAGTATGGGTGGTTGGAGAAGGTATTGTTTTAAGGCCTCAAAAGCTTTGTGGCAGTCATCATCCCATTTGAAAGAGACATCCTTTTTGAGAAGGTGATGAAATGGTTGACAATGATCAGATAATTGTGAAATAAATTGCAAATGGATTGCAATTTACCTTGCAGGCTACGAGTTGTTTAAGGTTAGTGGGTGGAGGCATTTCCAAGAATGGCCTTGACTTTAGCAGGGTCAACTTCTATACCACGTAAGGAAATGATAAATCCCAGGAGCTTTCCTGAGAGAACCACGAAGACACACTTTTTAGGTTGAAGGTGGACACAATATTTAATGAGGTGGTCAAAGATGGTTTCGAGGATAGTGAGATGCTCGCGCACGATGTTTAGATTTGGCCAAGAGATCATCCACATAATCTTCCAATATGCGATGCATGATATCATGGAAGATGTAGGTCATAGCACATTGATAGGTGGCACCAACATTTTTAAGGCCAAAAGGCATGACTCGATAGTAGAAGGTCCCCCAAGGGGTAATGAATGTGGTTTTGTGTTGATCCTCTGAGTGAGCAAGCAAGATTTGGTTATAACCCGAGAAACCATCCATAAGTGATAACATCTCATGGCCAGCGGTAAGGTCAACCAACTAGTCAATACCAGAGAGGAAAATCATCTTTTGGGCAGGCAAGGTTGAGATCATGAAATCGGTGCAAATGTGAAGTCCCCCTATCACCTTAGTGATAGGGATGATGTTAGAAATCCATTGGGGGTAATCGATGGGTAAGATGAAGGAAACTGAGAGAAGGCATTGAAGTTCTTCTTTGACAAGAAGAGCAATGCGAGGGTGCATTTTCCTCAACTTTTGTTTTACGGGTTTGGCATCGGGAATGGTTACAATATTGTGGACCACGATAGTGGGATCAATGCAGCATGTCAGCATAGGACCAAGCGAAATCATGGCTATGATTTTTAAGAAAAGAAGTGAGGGCTTCTGTTCAACAGCATCTAGAGATTGGCCAATCTTGAGAATGTGGGGGTCATCTTGAGTGTGGATGTTGACTTTGATAGTCGATTCATTCAACATTGTTTGCGTCTCAGAAGGTAACGACCGATGAATATAAGAGTCTTTAGCACCAAGGTAGGTGAGTATGGATTCATCATCCTAACATTGAATGACATTAATAGAAGGAGTATCATCCCCTATCATGTCAGGATACAAGAAAGGAAGAGAGGAAGGAGCCTCGCCATCGCGGTGATAGGTCAGAGGCCCCAAGGAAATGGTATTTATGGAAAAAAAAAAAAGGAGGGATAGATTCAGATCCATCGACTCCATTGGTGAAGGTGGTGAAGGTGGGGTAGGTGAAGAAGGTGGAGAGGGGTCAATGTCTTGAATGAGTTCAATACGGGGCTTTTTGGCAGGTAGTTTGGTAAAATCGATTCCACTACGATCATTGTGTTTACGTGTGGTACATGAAATAATGGTGTGATGACCTTGCTCATAAAGGCCAAATCCGAAACCCTTCCAGGCACAAGTGGTGTAGGAAAGTGTGAGCAAAGTGGTGGTTGGTAAGCGAACTGAAGGTCAGCAAAAAGGTTGGGTTTGTGATGGTGGTTCGGGTGTGTAAGTGGAAATGTCAAGTCCCCCATAGGTAAGATGGGTACGGAGGTGGGGAGGACCATAAAGGAGATGCTCACCTATGTGGTGATCATAGTGAGGATGTTGGTGAAGGTTTCCATACTCTTGTGGAGTAAGGAATGTATTGACATTATACAGGCGATACTCCCCATAGTGAGGCATTGAAAAACACCTTCCAAGGGATCAGTGGTTGATATATTGGTGGCTGGAATGGAGGAAGCATTAGAAGTTAGATCGGTGGAGGTGTCGGTTAGTTGGGAAGCTGATGTGTGACTAGTAGAAGTGACAACAGTGGGAATAGAAGATTTGGGTGAAGGTGAGGTTGGGAATGGCACTGGTGGATGGGGTCATGTGTGAAGAAGATGTAGGTAGGGAGGTAGATGCCTTAATAGGTATAAGGACATCATTGGGCGGTAAAGCATGTTGCAAGTTTTGAAAGGTGATGGGTCAGCTGGAATGGTATAGGAACGTCCTTCATGTTCAAACTTTACACATCGGTGCAAAGTAGAAGGAACACAACCCATGGCACGAATCCAAGGTCTTGAAGCAAAAATTGTATTGAAACTCCCTTCCAACATGTAGAACAACTCGGGAATAGTACGGGGACCCACACGAATGTGGAGGATGATAGTGCGAGTGTAGAGGTGATAGCATCATTGAATGAATGCAACATGACTGGATGTTTATGCATGCAGTTGTTGGGTATGCGCATTTGTTCGAATGCGTGAGAGGAGATGATGTTAATGCTAGTGCCCCCATCGATCATAACATGTCGGACACGTATATTATCGATATGGATGGAGATGAAAAGTGCAGGATCTAGGTCATCGGTTTGGTGGGGGACAATTTCATCATCTGAGAAACTAAGGATAGCAACTTGGTGAATAGGTGAGGTGATGAGGTAGATGGCAATTTGGTGAGTGAGGTGACATGATGAGGTGTGATAATAGATGCTACAGGTGTGGGGTCATTAGGTAAAACCTCAATAGATTGAAGGACCTCCATGAGGCTTGACGATGTGACTTTGAGGTTTGGATGAGATCATATAAGGACATTTTGAGGGAGATTGGTGTAGTTGTTTGAGCATGGTGCGATGTGTGACGCCATTAGAAATGGGGTATGTGGGCCGCGGATAGTTATTTTAGGTATGGGTGTAGATGGTATGTTGGGTATAGGATTGGTTGGTGGGTCAATTGCCTTTTCTTTTCCCCTTTATGTGCATGTGTAGTGATGTGTACCATGTTGATTTGAGGAAGTTGGCAAATGGAGAAGGTGTAGGGTAAGTGGTATAATGACATGAAGGGAAAAAACCTACTAGAGGAGAAAATCCTTGTGAGGTTAGTTGGGTGCAAATGAACATTTGGGTGGAGGGTGTGGCAAGTTCTCTGATGTGAACCATGTTAATTTTGAATTTTGGAGATGGAAAGAAAGGTCGTGGTGGTGAAGATGGAGGTTGTGGTATAGGTGTAGGAGGAAGATGTGAAGAAGGTGGTGAGGGTGAAATAGGTTCATCATCCAGGAGGTCATCATCATCAAAATTGGGGTCAGAAGGACATAATTGAATGAGGGCAGCCTTTAGACCCTTATAGTTCTCAACATCATGTCCTGGCACAAGATGGTAAGTGCAAATTTTAGTATCATCAAACCCTTCTAGGTTTAGGTTTAAGAGGGTCGTAAGGTCTAAGAGGAGGGAGGGTGATATAACGAGCTTTCGAGGAGGTTAGCCAAGATGGTGGCATATGATCCCACTACCAATGGATCACAATGCGAAGTGAAAGTAGGTTTGGTTGGAAGATTGGGTAGTTGTGGTGGTAGTTGAGGTGATGCAGTCTTGGATTTGGGTTGTACTTTCTTTGGTGTAGGTGCAATAACAGAAAGAGGGGTAGGTTTAACCACCTCTTTGGAAATTAATGATTTTTTTCAATTTTTGGTGCTTTTTCTTAGGTAGAGGTGTAGGGGGAGCACGTGATGTAGATGGAAAGGTAGATGGTGGGAGAGGATGAGTGACCCAAGGGGACAACTGAGGTGCAGCGGTAGGTGTTGGTCGAGGTCGAGAGGGAGGTATAGGTGAGGTGGAAGAAAATGTCATAGGTAGTGAAGGAGGTATAGAAGGTAATGGTGGTATAGGAGGCAAAGAAGTTATAGATGGTGATGAAGGATGTAAGGTTCACCTAGGTAGAGCTACAGGTATGTGGTAAAGGGGTCAAGGAATTTTAGGTTTACCCCTGGAGAGAGTAGATTTTGTTAAGGTAGAGGGGTGAGGTCCCAAGATGGATGGTAAGGGTGAAGGTGATAAAGGTGTAGTTGGTGAGGTCGGTGCATGTGGATTAGAAGGTTGGGTTTTTTGTTTAGGTTGAGGGATTGGTTCAATAGGTATATGGGAAGATGTGGTCAAGTGTATCCTAATAGGAGGATGTGCAAGGTTTGATGTGGGTGTGACCCCTAGAACACTAGTGGGTTTAGATACAAGAGATGGTGTTGGAACACGTCGGCTAGTAGGTAGAGAGGTGGGTATAGATGAGGATGATGCAATAGAAGATGTATCGAGAGTTATGTTCATGTGCGGTTTGGGTTGTTGAAACATCTTTGGATAAATGGTAGAAGTGTCAATGGAAGATGATTGCATTTGGGTCAAACTACGGAGTAAGAGATGCCCCAAAGTGAATACCTATCAACATAGTCCAAAGCATTAGCCAAATGTGAGAACTGAAATTGGTAGATGAGGTAGAT